>CM067311.1:57458685-57470536 GCA_034231615.1 Meghimatium bilineatum | reverse complement strand
CCCATTAGCATGTGCCCCTCCTTCGATTTCAGGCACACAGTTTTGTGAGCCTATTTTCTGCTTGTTAATTCATGTATTTGCAAATGTGTATCCCTTGTATTTCTATGATGATAATTTTTTTATTTCGCTGCATTTTCGTTTTACAATTCCCCACGTTAGCCTTTCTAATTGCATTTCTATTTAATTTATTTATTCATCTTGTTGTATTATACAATGTTATTATTCATCCGTCTTCTTTGTTCCATCATATTCAAAATATCGACTGTTATCCAGTCTTTCTTAGTAAGATGCTTCTTAAGAAGCAGGATCTCTTTATATGTTTGCTGCAATGATTCTTTTAATATCATCCACTGTTCATCATATATATATCCGGTAAGTAAAGACTGCGAGGGAGAGGAGATGGCTACCGCCCTCATTTGCAGAGCCTGTGAAATGTGAGATCGCTAACATCTCACACCCCTACGGCATTAATAAATGCTATGGGTTACTTTACTTTACTTTTTACTGTTCATCAATGGTTATTATTTTTTTATATAGCATTGTACGTATTTTGAATTGTTAAGTTATACTGTTCTTGTAAATTTGTGTTCTTTTTCAGCATATTCACATTAGAAGGGTGTTACCTACCATTGTAGTGTTTAATCGCTTTAATCTATAATTTAATATGTAGAGGTAACAATATGACGTCATTGAACGTTGAGCATTTCCATAGTCTAATGTACTGGGTGACTAAGCGGACTGCTGTTAGTTGTAGACAAAGCTTGTATCAAAGTAATACATTCTGTTCATCAATATAAACATACGTAATAAAACACACAAATCGACGTTTTTCAGCAGAAGGCATTTATCAAGATTACATATACAAAACAAAAACGACGAGCAAGAACGACACTATTGACGTTCACATGTCAGGGCTAAATGTGGAGATAACCCGGAAGTATGAAATTAGAATGTCAGTGGTAAAACAACACACACAGGAAATATACAGAACACACCCAACCAAAAGCAAGTGAAAAAATACAAACAGAGAAAAGGACAGAACAACGTGATATCATCTACACGACTGGTGAGCAATGATTCTAAAAGGTTCAGTCATGCCACATTGATTTATATACATACGAGTATATATATATATATATATATATATATATATATATATATATATATATATATATATATGTATGTATATATATATATGTATGTATATATATATATATATGTATGTATATATATATATATATATATATATATATATATATATATATATATATATATATATATATATATAAAGTACGTGGCGAGTTTGGTCACGTATTGATGAGGCTCAGTCGGAGAATTTAATATCAATCGTGGAAGTAGTACAACTGGACAACCACAAGGTAGAATAAAAGATGAAGAACCCATTTAACCAGCGAGCCACAGGAACAACTGGAATGCAAACCTGTCGACATTTGCCGGAGGATACTGAGCACTTATGTGTCTTCCCAGAGTGCAATAATGTAGGTTCATAACTCTGCCTCAAAAGAGAGCCATGTGCGAGAAAATTTTGAGAGCCACTGATTTATCCTATGCTAAAACCAAAACCTAAAAAAGTGATTGATTATGCTGGTAACCTAACCTAAGATGAAGAAGGTGAAGCTTATATCTGTTTTCCAGGTGTCAATAGTGGCATCAGGAATGTGTCGCTACCTATTCTGGCCTCGTCAAAGTCTGGAGTACCTTCTAATCAAGGAACCCTACCTGGCGTCTGTGATGAAAGTCATTATTGGTCGAGACATCACTAATAAGCTTTACGCTCTTAATGAGAAGGTCAGTAGTAATCACATGTGGTGAATTAATTGCAGTATCACCTGTGTCTGTAATATCACCCGTGTCTGTACTATCACCTGTATCTGTAACTTTACCTATGTCTGTAATATCGCTGTGTCTGTAATATCACCTGTGTCTTACCTATGTCCGCAATGGGAACATAAGATAACGAAATCTTTACTTGCTATATTGGTCGCAAGATGAAATTGAGGATTATTTAGGATGGAGTTAACTGTTCCTTGTTCCATTTATACTGGATCAACACCCCAGAATTAATACTAAATACTAATGTATCCGATCAAAAGGCCCAGATATTTAGTCAAGCTGTAAACCATGACATAAAACAATATATTTCAAGCAACACAATTCAAAGAAGAATTAATGTATTGTAATCATCAATTTTACACTCTAGTTTATAATAGAATCAAATGACAAATAGTATGTGAACCCAGTCCACTCAATTGAAAATTAATCTCGCAAGTTGTCTCAGCATCTTTACTAACACAGTCAATCCTAATTTGATAAGAATATGATTTGGAAAAGTCATGTGAACTGTTTATTCTACTGTTATAATTAATTAGTAACAATAGATCAAAAGAAGAGAATAATTGTTACATATCTATCTAGCTCTCGGTTTATTTGTCTTTCTGTCCGAGTTTTTAACTCAAATATAAATGTTGACACGATTCATACGCTTTTAAAGTTACATGCAGACTGATATAATTTAAAAACCACATTTTGTTACATTGTAATATAAATAATCTCATAGCCATTCTGTTATCTTTTACCTATTTTTGTTTGTTAGCTGGTGGATTTGTCTGTCTAGAGTCAGACACGCCCCTTTCAACTGTGAAATGGTTTTCCTTTAGTTATATCGAGGCGTATATTGTGGCCCAATGGCCTGGGTTGTCCTGTTAGGGACTGGTGATTTGACCTGGGTTTTGTTTGTTTGTTAGCTGGTGGATTTGTCTGTCTAGAGTCAGACACGCCCCTTTCAACTGTGGAATGGTTTTCCTTTAGTTATATCGGGGCGTATATTGTGGCCCAATGGCCTGGGTTGTCCTGTTAGGGACTGGTGATTTGACCTGGGTTCTGGTCTACGTGTCCTTATATGGACAAAAGGAATATTGGGGGCTTTGACCTGGGTTCTGGTCTACGTGTCCTTATATGGACAACAGGAATATTGGGGGATTGGGATGTAGTCCTAAGAAGGACTTGTTTGTTTTACTTGGTGCCTTTTGGTGTTAGGCTCGTTGGTCTTTGGTTCTCCTCCTAGAAATAGATGATTGTTGGTATCCAAAGTTTTGGATGAACTTGTAGACTCTGTAGAGGAATTTTTTATTTTTGTTATTTTATATTTTTTTACTTGATTTTTTTTTCTTTTTCTATATATTTTGTTTTTGTTTTCTTTGTTTTTAAACATTCAATAAATGTAAATTTAAAAAATAAAATAAAAAAATAAATAAAACCGGCTTGAATGCTTATATACATGTATATTACTTTTTCATTAAGCAATGGGTTCCTACACACATAGTCATACTTATATACATGCATCCATATATTAAACCTATGAACAAATATGCATGCACCCATATACCTTATATATGAAAAAATACATCTGCATCCATATATACCTTACATATGAGACAAATACACATTCACCCATATACTTTACATATCATAAGTGCCCATTCACCCATATACTTTACATATCATAGGTACACATTCACCCATATACTTTACCTATCATAGGTACACATTCACCCATATACTTTACATATAGGTACACATTCACATATCATAGGTACACATTCACCCATATACTTTACATATAGGTACACATTCACCCATATACTTTACATATAGGTACACATTCACCCATATACTTTACTTATCATAGGTACACATTCACCCATATACTTTACATATCATAGGTACACATTCACCCATATACTTTACCTATCATAGGTACACATTCACCCATATACTTTACATATAGGTACACATTCACATATCATAGGTACACATTCACCCATATACTTTACATATAGGTACACATTCACCCATATACTTTACATATAGGTACACATTCACCCATATACTTTACCTATCATAGGTACACATTCACCCATATACTTTACATATAGGTACACATTCACATATCATAGGTACACATTCACCCATATACTTTACATATAGATACACATTCACCCATATACTTTACATATCATAGGTACCTATACACTTTAGCATCTTTTACCTATAAACTCAGTCAGGTGTTTTATAATTGGATCCTTCAATTCGTCCTTTCTCGACAATTGGTGAATCTCTCTCTCTCTCTTTCACTCTCTTCAAATTTCTGATGTATGCTCTCCAATCCAAATTTTTATTAATATGTTATATTCCCCCAAAATACTGTTCTATAATATTGAATTCTAAGTCAGAACAAACTGTCCTTCTGGTATAAGCTTGTACATTGTGCACTTAGTAAACTCAATTTTTGCTCAGGTTTTGCGTCAAACATTCTGTATCTCTAAAAAACGTCATATACCTGTAGTGGTGAGGTACGCTACTTTCAACCGTGGGTGTTAGTCCATGTTGGTTATGTCCAAG
This sequence comes from Meghimatium bilineatum, assembly GCA_034231615.1. Taxonomy (NCBI): domain Eukaryota; kingdom Metazoa; phylum Mollusca; class Gastropoda; order Stylommatophora; family Philomycidae; genus Meghimatium; species Meghimatium bilineatum. Next base: position 57,466,114 of record CM067311.1, on the reverse strand, counting down.
GTTTACAACAATAACAAATAGTAGTGTTCTTGTAATTAGTCACCGAGACCTCCGGATTAAGTAGATATTATCTTGAAATATTAAATTACTTTATCTATGATTAAATCCAGTTACATTACAAAAACATATTGGACCTGTAGGTCAGGACTATGGCTTTTTGACATTATAAAATATTAGAATATTTTCCTTAGGTCACAATACCATTATCAGGTCGTTGAAACTATAACATACTGGTGCAAACTAAAGCTGCGACACAAGGCACTTCATTCTCCGGAGGCACAACGTTTTAGTGTTCGGAAACATACATGCACGAAAAATATAGTTAACAGTATAGAAAGCAGATTAAATCGACTTTTAAAATGTCGATTTAATTTTTTTTCTATACTGTTTCTATACTGGTGGAGCGCGTGGCCGTACGGCTAGAACGTCGGCGTCAGATTCCCGAGGCCCCGGGTTCAATCCGTGGTTAGGACAAGGATTTTTGTCTTTCGGGGATTTTTGTCTTTTGGTGGTGCAACAAAAAAAATTCTTCCTGTACAAGTCGCGGCCTTTATTTCCACAGCCTTAATAGCCTCCTTGCACTTTTTAACAGGAAAACATGCAGTAACAAAAGTTTTTTTCCCTATATTGTTAACTATATTTTTACTATTGCGTTTTTATCAAGAAAAAGGGTTCAAAAGGTGTAGAAGATTGAAATAATTTAAATCAGTCTACCCGCTATGTACTCCGTCCATCTGCAAAGAGTGGCACGTTGCAGGCTGAGAATACCACTCATATAACAACTCCGTCGCTCCAAGTTACGACCTTCAGGGACGTCAAACAATTTCCACGTTATAAACACATCGCCAGTCGGATTCTATAGCACAACCTCAAAAGCAGAGAGTCAACGGCTTTATGAAGAAAATGCAAAACAAATATCCAAAAAATAATAAAAATAATGAATAGATAGATGGCAGTGCTTTCATGAACTGCACAACTTAACATTTCTTTTTTACTAATACCTAATGGCAAACAGTCTCACCTAATTTTCTATTACCACAAGAAAAGTGGAAAAATACATTTTTTTCTCCATTAAACAGGTTCATTTTCGCCTATTTGTTCATTATTATTCATTATTTGTTGTTTATTTTATGTTTATTGTGTGTTTATTTTGTATTTTTCTTGGTATATAACTTACAATTGAATAATCAATTGAATCTGTTGTGTATACTGTTAACTACATTTTTTGTATGTTTCTCAATAATAAAACGTATTACTTTATGTTTTTATAGATGCATTAATTTCTAGAACCCAGTAACAGTTATGTCACTTCAAGGAAAATATTCCAATATTTTACAGTTGAAGAGGAAACAGTACTGTCCTACTAGTCCAACATAAAATATAACAATGGATTTAAGCATGAGTAAATGTAATTTGATGTCTCTGGTATGGTTTTAGATGTTTGACGCAAAAACTGAGAGATAATTTTTTAAATCAAAACTAATGTACACAATCGATTCATACTTTTGAGACAATCAACAATTTCATACATGTCTCTATTTCTCTGTACTGAGCTGACATCTGAATCATAAGCCTTCATACTTTTATTTAATAAAATGTGTTTATCTCAGAATTTAACAATTTAAATTTAAATCTGTATTTACTGGAATTATGATATTTTCTGTGATGCTGCTGGTACTCCCAGTTCCACTGATGCTCTAAGCAAGTGATTTTTATGCTTCTTATTTACTCAGTCTGATCGTTTTGGTTGTAAAATGTGCTAATAAAAGGCATATTCACATTTGTAGCACGTTTTAGAATATTGAGCAAATGACAGATTCATGGTTTAATGTACAGGTTGTGACACCCATTGGTTCACGTCTGGACATACGTCTACCAAGTATAACCTCCAGTATGAGGCAGCGCAGGGACCTCCGTCGTGCTTTTGTAGGTGCAGTGGGAAATGAGGTTAAGTCAAGACACCAGATGAAGATTACTGAAGAAGAGAATGATTTAGACAAAAGCTCCGAGGCAGAAGAATGTAAGTATGGCTATGTTTTTAAATCATTGCAATGCAATAACTATTTAAACGATTATATTTGTGTGTTTTTTTATTAAACAAACTAAACAAGAAAGATGTTAACTCAATCACAAACCGATATGATTGTTATAAGAAAGTTCGTGGTTCAGATTATGGAACGAGATTTTTCAGTTGAGACTACGCATGCCCATACTAAATATGTGAAAACGGCAATTGACGAAATGAGATCAAAGTAAGATACTTGATGGCAACGAAAGCCACAGCAACGATGAATATAATTTAGTCTAGTAACTAATGGATTAAGACTCCAACACTCAGAAGTGTGTAATGCTTCAAGATGAAGCCTCATACTCATAGGGTTCAATTCTAACTATACAGATAAAGTATTATGGGCGGTCAATAAGAGGCATACCATTTACCAGGGATACCATTTGCACTGTTGTTGGCCTAGTGGCATTCATATATATATATATGTGTATGTATGTGTGTGTGTGTCGTGGTCACTAAATCACTAACAAGAGAATGAAGCAAGATAAAAGTATATATGAAATGCTAGTCAAATATGACGAAATCTGCATGAAGGGTTGTTTTAATGAAGTGAAAAAAGAAGATTAAGAATTCGAATTACTTCATCTTCGCCTACTCTCAATATTGTGTGTTAACACTGTGACAACAATAGTAGACAGTTACAAGTAGTTACATCACAAAGACTGTGTGTTAACACTGTGACAACAATAGTAGACAGTTAGAAGTAGTTACGTCACAAAGACTGTGTTAACACTGTGACAACAATAGTAGATAGTTACAAGTAGTTACATCACAAAGACTGTGTGTTAACACTGTAATAATATTATTAGATAGTTCTAAGTAATTAACGATTGTAACATAACATAGACTGTGCCCTACTGTTGCTGCTAATTTTAAAATAGCAGGACTGTCTATTGTACTTTGTTACTCATAAGCGCATATGAACTCGCGGATACTATCAAAAGCAATAGGTACAGGTCCACTCACTGATTATCTCTACTATTACTCACTAATTGTAGTATCTTTTTTTACACTCACAAGTCTTTTCCACTCGTTTTTGCTATTGAATTTACTAGCACAACCTCGCTAATGTTGTCGTTAGATTTTATACTCACTGTAACAACATCACGTCTAACTTCTATCCATTTCTCTTACAAGATGTGCTACAGATCACTATCTTTCAGACCATAGTACTTTTCCTAACCACTATCACATTTCCTAATTTCTTTCTTAAATTGTTACCAAATTTATGAACAGAGAAACCCGATACACATAACTATCAACGGAGAAACCCGATAATTAATTTTAATCAGCGGAGAAACCCGATACAAGTAATGAATTCTATGGAGTTAATTTGATATGTTAATCAAGAGCTTAATTGCGAAATTTGATGACGATTTGTAGGACACAGGCAACGTTTCAATATCAGCATCATTCAGTAGTCCTCCGTATTTATATGTCGGATGTTCGTTTCTAAAAGTACTAGCTTATAGATTATAATATAATTACTCGGTATCATCGGCACATATATATCGGATATAATAGATGACATAATATTGTACAAATCATATTATGCTTTTGATTCTGGCTTAGAGACTACTGAGACTATACGTTTCGACTGGCAACATGTTGGTCGTGTTTCAAGCGCAAAGAAAAGAGGTCGTGTCCCATACTATTGGCACTACTAATGAAAAATTTAAGTGGTGTCTAGAAAACACTAGTGATTCACAACCTTTATTCACTTGGTTCTCCTTTATTAGCGTAAGTTCTCAAACTCCCACGCAATAATATCTCTGTAGCAGGAAAATGTTCTACTAGATTTCCAGTATAGTCATGGAAATATTTTGCACGTATGTTTTGAGTCTATACCCGACATATCCGACTTCAGCAGAGTTTTAGGTATATGTTTTAGCTATATCGCTGAGACGAGAGTCAGTTTGTCAGCGTTACTATTTGAGCATCTACTGTATAAGACATATTATATTGACTTATTGGAAATTCAGCCGTCACAAATGGCTCATTTGACTATTTACTTGATTTTAATTGGCTGTGACACACAGCATAATCACAGTGACAATGAAAATAACGGGAATTATCAAATGAATCATTAGGAAGGCTGGATTTCTCTTTACCCAGTAGGTCTTATATTATGTCATGGTTATTCTCACGGCACGATGACCATTACGGTACCAATTTCTATTGTAACATCTTTCTTTAACATTTTTTCCGCTAAATCGCTAACGACCAGAAAATATCAGCGAAAGACAGATGTGACATCTCTTCCTCTGCGTCCTTTGTAGACGAATAGGTTAGGGGAGGTAAAGAGAGCAAGGAAGGAAACAGGACACCGCACCTATTAGGTGTTGCGGTTTTTAAAAGTCCTCAGCGGTACTGGAGTAGACAAATTATAGCAAAAATTAGAAGCAGTCAATCAAGAGTTTGATGAAAGAAGCAAAACTTCAATATTAGTACCCACCAGAAAGATCATGGGGAGAAGTGACAGAGGCAGTAGTATTGTTGTACAGGTAGGTCCCAATGCATCAACCTGAAGTCGGAGAGGAAGATAACTTTTCATGTGCTAAACTGCACCAACCAATAGGCGTGGTGGCCAGTTCCCTTTTACCTCCATAATCTATTTTTCTACAAAGGACGCAGAGGAAGAGATAGAATTGTGGAAAAACACCAACGCCCTCGGCATGGCAATTGGCACCTGACACTTGGCACATGTCACTTGGCACCTGACACATGGCACCTGACACATGCCTATTTGCACCTGACACACCTGATTGATTGATTAATTAAGAGGGAATGCTATAAAGCAATGCTGCAATTATCGTTATAACTAACCATCTGATACTGAACTGGTTTTTAGAATCACTATCTTCTGGGATGTCGCACATGGAGAAATATATTTGGGGGTTATGATAAGAATACCTGAACTTCTACCGCCCCATCCCTAATTTTGAAATAGACATTCACCGAGTTATAACAAAGAGAGGAGATTTCCGATAATAAATGGTTAAATGGTTCTACTTGTGCTCGAGAGTGGCGTAGTTTGAATCCACTTTTTGACGTCATTTTTGAAAAGTGGATATAAAGTACAGACTTGCTGAGAAAGCGTTTGTCCATAAGAAATTTTGTGAAGCTAATTTTCACAAAGCAAGACAAAAAAAACCCCCGAAGTTCCTGTTTTCAAAGCAAGTGTTTTTATTCGCTATCTTCCATTTGTAATTTTGGAGTAAGAGTAGATAGCGCATAAGAGAGACAGAGAGAGAGAGAGAGAGAGTGAGAGAAAGAACAAAAGAGAGAGAGCGCATCTTTAAGAACAAGTACCATGCATAATACATACACACACACACACATACACACGCACGTACACACACATATACATACATGATAAGACAAAACATCACTTAGACATACATATATAGGATCTGTCCGGTCCTTATTAGACTATAACATCCACTTGCATGCCACATCATCAAAAAGTTCGTGCACACACGTGGACAGAGTACAAATCCAGGCCCTCCGCCTCATTTGTGGCGGCATGAGATCAATAACATCAACTGCCTATGAAATCGATGCAAACATAGCGACACTAGATATTAGAAGAGAAAAGGCAACTATAGAAGCTGTGGAAAAATACAAAAGATTTCCACAAAACCATCCTAACATAGAAGTAGTCTACAAATAGACACGCAAAAGAAGACAAAAATCCATAGAACCACTAGCAGAAGAACTAAACAAGATACATCATCTTCCTGAAGACAGAGGAATATGAAAGGGTATCAGATATCCCACCAAATGCATCCCTCATACTGCTCCAAATAAACATTACAATAATTGATAAGTCAGTAACTAACTCAACAAACCAAAAAAAAACAAAAAACATTAAGTCCAGTGACAAAAGACTATCGACTCCTCCCAAGTATTGGATTCATGAAGACACATGCGTCAGCCTTCAAAGCCACCATCAATGCAAAATATGGATCCGTCATAGTTCTCCCTGGCAAAACAGCAGTATAGTTATTTGCTCCTTGTGGAGAGTTCTGCAGCAACTATGACGCACAGGTGAAAGAAATATCAGAGACACTCTCATACATCACCACAAGACGCTCCTAGACAAATAGCGGATTTTCCACACATCAGCAGACTACCATCAGTATACAGTATACCACAGCAAGCTATGCTACACAGATATAGCGAAGGCAGAACCAGATGCCACCCGCGAAAACGATGGACCAATGAAATAAAAGAGGCTACAAAGTCCACAATATACTCAGCACACAAGAGGGCTTTCTCCAGAAAACTCTTCTATTCCTAACGTCGAAAGGCAGCAAAGGGTTTTAGCGAATAGATAGATAGAACGAAATCACCACCAAATACAAAAATGATACAACATCGCACAAAACATCTAATAATATTAACAGTTAGTGTCTACTGTACAATCCTTGAAAACTGGAATCTAACAGCAAAGAAAACAATAAGTAAAGTATACACACATACATCCTGTGGCATCAATACTACACTACAGTGGATACAAGACAACGTTGCAACAAAGGTACCAGTGTGAATAAAAGTGCTGAGAAACTGGCAAAATAGGGAGCAAGTATGCCCCAACCATGAATTTCCACCAACTTTAGAACAGCTAAACAGATTATCCGAAACAACTGTAAACAACAATGGATGAACCTCTGCCTACACCATACACCATACTGCAACCACTGTAACAGACAAGAAGAGCAAACAGAAAAATACCAACTTAATGAATGACCTGCACTACATGACCTGCGAAAACAACTATTACCACCAACTCCCACATATATTACAAATAAGTGTGAAACATAGTTAAGAGGTTAACCCGTTGGTCTCATACCGGTGAGGTCCATAGTTCGATCCCCGGTAAGGACTGATGTTTATTTTTCCTGTGGGAAGGTAAAACATTTTTTAAAACTCCTCCTGTACATGACGTGGCGACAGCAAGAGCATGCGGCTCTTATGACACAGTTACAAAATCCTACTTTGCAAATCCGTAAAGGGAAAAATGCAGTATCTGGCAGTTGTTGAAAACACGTACTGTAGCGACATATAATAATATGGAACAGTTTTCAAACTTCTTTACCAAAATTAATCAAAGAAAGAAGTGAGGATAAATACCAAACTGTTATTATTTTTCAATCTTGCTTGAGCTAATTTGGTTGAACTGTCTTCTGATTGGCATATTCGTGTAAGGGAGAGCTCCTTTTGATGTATAGCGTAGCTAAATTCACACCAGGGCAGCTGAAATATGTCACATGATGATGATGTTGTTGGTGTAAACGTCTTCAGATTGAACAATTTTAGTTGCTATAGCTACACTATTAGTTGCTATAGCTACACTAT
>CM067311.1:57433685-57456185 GCA_034231615.1 Meghimatium bilineatum | reverse complement strand
TGTAAAAAAACTTGTTTTATTTCTGCTTATAGGCATTTATTGTTGATAGCCACGGTGAGTTCCATAAGTGCTAACGACTGGACGGTGGACAGAGAAAACGTTTCAAATGCTTCTTAAAATGTCTCCAAATTGGTTGTCCACATAAAGTATTTACAAACTAACCAATTAAAAGTACAGAAAAGGGCAAGTAGCATCACGTTTGAAAGATGATTCCGATGTGTCCACAGAATTGCATTGATGAGAGACTCGGCTTGAGTGTTATAAACTTGGGAAACTAGGTCTAACGTCCGAGGGGAAAAAATATCACCATAAAACTTGAAAAAGTATATACTGTATGGCAATGTATACCCCCCCCCCCCCGGTACCCTCACCCTCCGCACGCCCCTCCCCCAATTTTTACGTGATTGCAACCAACCATTACTGTGACAATTCTTGTTGCATATTCTTGCATCTAGAGTCTAAAATGTACAACTTTTTGGGTAATTGTGAAACAGCCTTTTATAATGACTTATCTTTCCTGTGATATTCATTGGTAACTATGTTTATACTTTTTGTCGACAATAACGGTAAAAGTTGAATGACGTCATTATAAGAAGTTGCTTTCCAATTATCTTATAGATTGTATGTTGTCGAGGGTCACAATAAATAAAACAAACAGGTAGATAAAGGGGGTGAATTTGGGGGAATAGGGTGGATTTATCCCACCTCTTAGGATATTAGAAAGCTACATTTTTACATTTAGCACTAGGAAGGAAGCCAAAAAGCGGGTAACACTCCTTGCCACCCGGGCCTTAGGTAGGTTCCTCTCAAGGAAGGAAAAGGGGGGGGGGTTGACTTTTTAGTATCTAAAAAATCATCTTATTCCTGAGTTTTTTTTATCAGATCTTATTTTGAAGGAATATTTGATGACATTTTAATAGAATATTTGATGACATTTTGTGAAAGAAGGGGCGGTCTTCTTGGCTTTTGGTCAGATTTTTGACCAACTTTCTAGTACTAGAATTCATGTTCCGGTTTTCTAAGAGAGAGGTTTGACCACCACAGCCCCCTTCTCCATATCGACAGACCTGACCTTCACTCACCCTTCCTAATCATTATGTCTCCCCCGCCCAATCCCCCCAAATACTTAAAAAACTAGCAAAAACTGAAAGAACTACCCACAAAAACTAGAAAATACTTATAATTTAAGGTAAATTACACCCCCCCCTTATAACAATGTCATATCTAGAGCTCTGATCTAAAGACCCATGCTTGAGTACATTGATGGCTTTGTCACACATTTTGTTGACGACATGAACACATATTTTCCAGCATTGCTAAGTCTGTCTATGTGCTTCTGTTTGTTGACACAAACAGAAACCTAATGAAGTACGTAATAGCACGTTGTCAACATTCTGCGAACAGAAATGCACTGGCATCAATGATAAGATTACGATGTTTGCTGTCGATAATATATCTCGTCAAATGTGGCACTAAAATAGACCAAAAATCACTATGGTAATGTCTGCTTTTAAAAACCTTGGAGACACTGTTACTAAGACACTTGTTTACAGCTATGAAGGTTGTCACTTATGGCTTCCTTGTGTTACTTTTGGGAAGTGTGTGCAATATAGCAATCATTTCTGATATATATATCAATTTCTTATTGTATGGTGCTATCTACTGTTATATAAATTTTTTGTGAATTATATGTGACTTTATTGTGTTATATCTATCTTTTGACATTTCCACTTGTGCTTTTACACGTCGCGTCGTAGGGGAAAGTTGCAGTTCTTTGTCATTGACCATTTAGGTTGCATTGACCATGGTTAGCCTATGTCCCTTAAGAATTTTTTTGGATTGAGTACATCAATTTAGTTCTTGGTCGTCCTCGTACCTTGTAGACCGATCTTCTTCAGTTTTTGTGCTATAATGGGCTTGAAAGATCAGGAATGGTATAAAGGCGCAGGAGAAGACGATATCAATTAGTTCAAGGACTGCTCGTCTAAGAAGACACCCTTGGAGCACAAGCTCGAGCTTCACCCCAACGCTTAACGCCAAGAGTGGATAACAAACCACACGGGAAACGACAATAAAAAATGTGTGTGTGTGTGTGTGTGTGTGCGCGCGCGCGTCTGTATGTACGTGTGTGTGTGATGTGTTTATGTATATGTGTGTGATTGATGTGTGTATGTATATGTGTGTGAGGTATGTGTGACTGCGTGTGTGTATGTGTGAGTGCGTGTGTGTGTAAGTATATATGTGTGCATGTATTTATGTGTGTATGTATGTATATATTCATGTGCATGCGTGCGTACGTGTGTATATGTGTATATGTGTATATATGTGTGTGTGCGTGGTGCGTGCGTGTGTGTGTGTAAGTATATATGTGTGCATGCATTTATGTGTGTATGTATGTATGCATGTGCCTGCGTGCGTGTGTATATATGTATTCGTGTGTATATGGATGAACATATGTATGCGTGTACATATTTATGCATATACGTGCCTGTGTATGTGTGTGCGTGCGTAGTTGGGTTGGCACGTACGTGCGTGTATGTATGAGTGTATTTATGCGTGTATGTGCGTGCGTGAGTGATATGTATATATGTGTATATGTGTGTCTGTGTGTACGTGTGTGTATATATGTATGCATGTATGTAATTATGTATGTATGTATGTCAGTAAGAACTACCGGCGGAATGACTTCATATTTCGAAAAAATGCATGTGTAAGTGAAGGATGTGTGCTCTCATCTATACTTTTTAATATATATAACGACTGAATAACAGAAGAACCACAAAAGCAAGACAGAAAAACAGTACAGTAATAAGAGAAGAGTCAAATGAGGAATTCCGCTGAAGACGGATGTACCGGTCCATTGGAACAAATAAAACGGCGACACAACGCATTTCCATTTTCTGGACTACATCCTTCTGGAAATCTAATAGGACCATGGTCCTGCTACAAGAGATATCCAGTGGAAATATGAGAATGAACGCTGAAAAAGAAGAAGAAGATGAGGAATTAAATAACGCAATCAACGAACTGCTATTTGCTGATGATCAAAATGTTATCTACGAAGAGGAACAACTTTTACAAAATCATATCAATGCACTCACGACAACATGCACCAAGTATAACATGATAATAAATACACAGAAAAAACAGAAGTAATGAAAATCAGCAAGTCACCAAATCCAGTGAATATACAAATAAACAAAACTAAAGTGAAAGAAACTTCTGAATTTAAATACAGGGGAAGTATATTCACAGACAACAGAAAAATTAGACAGAGAGATTGAGACAAGATGACAGAAAACAAACATCACAACACAAATATCAATATTGTTGCTCAAACCAAAGATCAAGATGGAAGTCAAGAGACAGAAGATAAACATTATATTTAAGTCAACACTCTGGTATCAATGCCAGAAAAAGGCGATGACAGCAGCCCAGCAGAGAAAACGTACAACATGTGAGATGAAATAACTTAGAAAAGCCGTAAGAGTGACCAACCTAGACAAAATGAGGAATGATGAAAACAAATAATAAAAGACTAAGAATATGGAAAAAACTAGAATAATAAAAGAGGCAAAAAGTGCAGAGGGCAACATCACCGACTCAGAACAAGACAAATCAAAGCAACTAAACAATGAAATAAATGAGCTATTTTTCGCAGACGACCAGAGCCTCATATACTAAAACCAAGAACAACTACAAAATCATGTTAACTCACTATCTGCAATATGTAGAAAATACAACATGAAGATCAATACATAAAAAATGAAAACTATGAAAATATGCAGAACACCGAGTCCATTAAACATACAGATAGACAATATAGGAGTAAAACAAGTAACAGAGTTCAAATATCTCGGTATTATTTTTTACAGAAAATGGAAGTCTGGATAGAGAGATAGAGGCGAGATGTCAAATGAAAAATGTAGTAACATACCAACTGCCACCACTACTTCTTTATTCCAAGATCGAGTTACAAGACAAATGATTTACATTATATTCCTACCAACACTGTGTTACCAGTGCCAAACCTGGTCTCTCTTCACATTACAGAAAGATAGTGACATGCGAGATGAAATGCTTGAGGAAAGCTGCAGGTCTTACCAGGCTTGATAGATTATGAAATGAAGACATCAGGGAAAGAAAAGGTATAATACCTTGGTTCATTATTAGAAACTGACCTTACAGCACGTGGGTCATTCCCATAAGTGCTCCGTCCTCTGTTCCAGCAGCCATCCGACTCAATGGTGTTTCGAGTCAAATGCCACCGAAACAGACGTCGACATCAGGGACAACTCTGGCCATTGCTCAGGTTTCTGTGTTGTTCCACCCACCCACGCCATGCCCGTAACTAGTTCAAGCACAACGTCGGCCTGTCGGAACAACATGGTAACTGTTATCGAAGGTTACGACTACGGGATTGTATAGATGACGTGCCATGAAGCTTATATAAGAAGATATAAGTATAATACCGTGTACAGACTACATAGAGAGACAGCAGATCAAGTGGTTTGGTCACTTTTTGAGAATGCATCACGACAAGTTGTCCGTAGGTATGTATGTGTGTATTTATGTATTCGTGTGTGTGTATGCATATGCGTGCTTGCGTGAGTGAATGTATGGATACCTGAATGTATATATATAGTATATGTTCCCTGTAATGGATACACAACTGGTAGGTTTTTGATCCATATTTTCTGTGGTCACAGGTTCCTCCATTGCCTGGATGGACTCACGTCTAAGGTTAGCAATTGTGTGATTCGCCACAAAGAATATTAATCTTTACCCAGAACCGCTAGCACATTTATAGGATTATGGCTTTTCAACTCCTCTGGGTGTTAAAGTATTTTTTCATTTTTCAATACCGACCAGGAACTTGTCTGTAACTTGTCAATCGTAATCTCGACCCGTGTTCATTTATATCGCCGTCTAATTATCACACGTCAGCCTATTTGCTGCCTTAACAAAAAATAATTATAATCTCCGACTAAATAATGGTATCTTTAGTTGCTATCGTCGGCGAAGATTGACACAAAACAGCGACATTAATCAGAGAGTATACTGTGATTATTCCCGTTGGTCGCTATACTACTTTAGCATCGATTGATTTGCCTCATGATGTTGTCTGTCTCTTCAGGGAAAGCTATATCTTTGATGATAAATATGTTGAATGTTGTCAAGTGTGAAGTGAATGTTGATAAGTGTGAAAGTAAATGTTGACTAGTGTGAAGTGCATTTTGATAAGTGAGAAGTGAATGTTGTCAAGTGTGAAGTGAATGTTGTCAAGTGTGAAGTGAATGCTGACTAGTGTGAAGTGAATGTTTATAAGAGTGAAGCGAATGTTGTCAAGTGTGAAGTTAATTGCGACAAGTATGAAGTGAATGCTGACAAGTGTGAATTGAATGTTGACACGTGTGAAGTGATTGTTGATAAGTGTTAAGTGAATGCTGCTAAGTGTGAGGTGAATGCTGCTAAGTGTGAAGTGAATGATGACAAGTGTGAATTAAATGTTGACACGTGTGAAGTGAATACTGACAAGTGTAAAGTAATTGTTGATAAGTGTTAAAGTAAATGTTGACTAGTGTGAAGTGAATTTTGATAAGTGAGAAGTGAATGTTGTCAAGTGTGAAGTGAATGCTCACAAGTGTGAAGTGAATGCTGACTAGTGTGAAGTGAATGTTGATAAGAGTGAAGCGAATGTTGTCAAGTGTGAAGTGAATGGCGACAAGTGTGAAGTGAATGGCGACAAGTGTGAAATGATTGTTGATAAGTGTGAAGTGAATGCTGCTAAGTGTGAAGTGAATGATGACAAGTGATTATTGATAAGTGTGAAGTGAATGATGACAAGTGTGAAGTGAATACTGGCAAGTGTGAAGTGAATGCTGCTAAGTGTGAAGTGAATGATGACAAGTGTGAATTAAATGTTGACACGTGTGAAGTGAATACTGACAAGTGTAAAGTGATTGTTGATAAATGTGAAGTGAATGATGACAAGTGTGAAGTGAATACTGGCAAGTGTGAAGTGAATGCTGACAAGTGTAAAGTGAATACTGATAAGTGTAAAGTAAATATTGATAAATGTGAAGTGAATACGTTTCGTTAGTTTAGAGTTCCATTTCATATCACACTCCCACTTGAACTTGTACTAGGACTATTGTCATACTAGATTTCCAGCAAGATTTAGTTTATATAGCGAATATGAGCTGTGTCACCATTTTATATGTAACAATAACGTGACACTTCCAACTTCGGCACTGAAAACTAATATTGTCAGTGTTATTAACCGATTCCACTGAATGGTGGTTGTCTGTCGCCATTTCTCTAGTTGCCTAGCCGTACATCACAACCTGTTTATACGCATTGTTAGTACTGCACGCTTTTAACCATACGCATTGCTAGTACTGCAAGCTTTTAAACATACGCATTGCTAGTACTGCAAGCTTTTAACCAATCTCAACTCTATTCACAGTCAAATTTCCTCCAACCTTTACCCAAATCTGTGCCACTTTTAACGTAACTGCAGAGGCCCGCGCACGTATATTTATTATTTATCGCTAGGAGCTTGATCAAGACGTTAATAAAGATATAGCAATATTAATATCTTAGACCCATCAAGTCAGGTCTGGTAATTTAGTTTGTATTTCTTGTGAGGTACGCTCCTTTTAATCGCGAACGTGAGTATAGTTTGGTCATTTCAGAGCTTAATGATTTCCCTTTTGCATCTTTACAGTCAGTTTATATCATTGCTTACGATCATAACAAATATGGAGCTCGTGATTCCGGTAATCTTGTCACCACGTCCTCCGAATAATTAGTTGTTAACGAAGATAGTCATTTTATAGAGTTTATTTAAACGCTATTAATAAGGAATCGTCAACGGCGAATAGGATAATGTAAGAAATTAATTTGCAAAAAGCACTTCTAGAGTGAGTAATACAAGAACACATTGTTCTAGAGTGAGTAATACAAGAACACATTGTTCTAGAGTGAGTAATACAAGAACACATTGTTCTAGAGTGAGTAATACAAGAACACATTGTTCTAGAGTGAGTAATACAAGAACACTCTGTTCTAGAGTGAGTAATACAAGAACACATTGTTCTAGAGTGAATAATACAAGAACACATTGTTCTAGAGTGAATAATACAAGAACACACTGTTCTGGAGTGAATAATACAAGAACACACTGTTCTGGAGTGAATATTACAAGAACGCACTGTTCTAGAGTGAGTAATACAAGAAGACATTGTTCTAGAGTGAGTAATACAAGAACACTCTGTTCTAGTGTGAGTAATACAAGAACACTCTGTTCTAGAGTGAGTAATACAAGAACACATTGTTCTAGAGTGAGTAATACAAGAAGAGATTGTTCTGGAGCGAGTAATGCAAATAGATACTGTTCAACAAGCACTTCTAGAGCGAGTAATATGAGAAGAGATTCTTCTTCTTCTTCTTCTTTCTGTCCTCATGTACATTTCGGTGTTGAGGGGAGAGTGAGTGTACGGTGAAGAGATTGTTCTAGAGCGAGTGATATGAGAAGAGATTGTTCTAGAACGAGTAGTTCAAGTAGTTACTGTTGCAATACTGTTACAGAGCGAGTAATGAAATGAAAAAGAGAAATTAAAAAAAATAATTAAAGTAATGTAAATACAGGGAATGATTATGTCATGTTCCTATTGTTCAAGAGTTCGCGGGTTCGAATACAGGCTGTGAAGTCTTGCTTGCAATTCCATTTTTCAGAATGTCCATATTTTACTGGGCTGTATATAAATTACGTCGACAAATATCAGGGAAAAAGAGGGGAGGGGGTTGTATGAAATTTTTGACAGTTGTTGATAAGGTAAGGCGGAGAATGATAAAAGTTGACGTTAACAATCCTTTTTTTTTAAATACACCAACGATGATACACCACAAACACTAATTGACAACGATGATGTTACTGTAACTATTGTGAGTATTGTGCGAGTGTGTTTAACGGAACAAAAGTTAACTGTTATTTCTCTTGTTATTTCTCTTGTTATTTCTCTTGTTATTTCTCTTGTTTGTTGCAGCAATGCTAAGGATGATCTTTAGCCCTGTAAAGAACCACTGTTAGCCCTGAATATACATTCTGTTAGTCCTTGAAATGAGTGTTATTAATCCTGCTACGGACCGTTGTTAACACGATTGATAACAATGAAACGGATTGTTTTTGTCTGTTCAGAAATTTGTGTTCCACTTTATTTTCAAATACCTTAAAACATCTTAGATGTATCAAGTTCATTTTTTGCATGTGGTGTTGTAATAAAAAAAAAGAAGTTAGAATGACATCTAAATATTTTAACAATCATGTCGTGGAGATTCAGAATGATCGATATCTATGCTATTGTTCTATGCTTGAAAAATAATGTGTGTGCTTGACATATTATTTATAGCACTTGTATTAGATGTTGTATTTATGTAATCCTCAGGCGCGTATTTGTTACTTCACTGTTAGATGGTGTGTTAGTTACCAGCAAATTCAGACATATAAGAAAAATATAATTGTAATAAAGTCATCAACAATTGAGTCATTACATGTTTTTAATGATTGCGTTTAATAAAACCGTTTAATCAGACATGTCCGCTGGATTGATGGGCGCTAGACGCTCATGGCTTGAATGACGGATCGCAGCTTTACCATTATTACATAGTAGCCATTTGAGTCCAATCTGGTGAATGCAAAATGTATTGCTACTTATGTAAAGGGGGTAGTTGTTTTCATACTTTGGTTTGAAATGATATATATAAGATTACATTATTCATCACATTTTCTGATACAGTCGTGCAATTTCATTAAATATATTTTGCTCATAAATAAGTAATGATTCAAATTCATTATTTTAAAGCCACTTTCCATGCTTCCATAATTGACATCTGCAGATTCCACATACAGATGTATCGTTATTTAGCAAAACATAACCGCGCATTTCATAGTTTCCGAATATCGCGCGATAAATGCACTTTTGAAATGACGACATAGCTCCCGAAATATGTCTGCAGTAATGACAATGTATTTTAAAGATAGTTGATCGTGTTTTCCTATAACAGAAGGACTTTTACGGTATTTTTCGTGAGGTTGGTAAATGTTTCATGTTTCCAGTACGGCACAGAACAGGGGACATATATACTTGTGATTAGATAACGTTTTCCCCACATGCGCGACTGTCGTATCGGACAAGTCCCATAGTGACCAATGAAAATATGGAAAATGTCAAATGAGTTATCTTAGAAGGCTGTTTTTTGAATTATCCAACAGGTCTTCTAAATTAGATGGTCTGAGAATTGGCCATACATAGGAATGGCTGGCTATTTCTCATAAAAAGAACAATTACATGTCAACGAGATTGGCGTATCGAGAGGGTAAGCGTCCACCCCCAGAAGTTGCGCTAGGGCCTTATTAGGAGCGGCAAAATCGTTTAAAATCATCCACTTGCGTGACGTGATAGGGGCGCCAAATTTTGTGCTGCGCCACGGGTGTCATAAACACTGGTCACACTTTAAATTAAAAAAAAATGGAATATGATGTCACTTGAAACCGCATGAGAAGAGATAGCAAAGAATGTACAGGCTACAGTTAGGTGGAGAAAAGCTGATGAACATGCGGTTGCGTCTGTGGGTCTCATCAATGGCTCACTAGACAAACCAACGATGCAACAGAAAACCTTAGTAGATGACATGCCTTTATAATGAGGGTATCTTCTTATAGAAGTTTCATGGCATGTCATCTATACAATCCCGTAGTCGTAACCTTCGATAACAGTTACCATGTTATTCCGACAATATGCTTGAACTAGTTACGAGCAGCGTGGATGGGCGGAACAACAAAGAAACCTGTCGCAATGGCCAGAGTTGTGCCCTGATGTCGACGTCTGTTTAAGGCGGCATTAGACTCGAAGCATCAACGAGTCGAATGGCTGCTGGAACAGAGGGCGGAGCACTTATTGGACTGCCCCACGTGCTGTTAGGCCAGTTTCTAATCAAAAATCAAGAATCAAGAAGAAGCTGATGTTGCCCTGTACTCCTCTGGCAGCGTAAGACTTAACTGACACTATAAAAGATGATTCTTAATGTCGATGCAGCGTGGCATTGGTTATCGTGTCCTTCGACAACTTTCTTTTCGTGATCTGTCAATCATTTCCGATACCGATGTTCTCCCATGCCACAATGATAGGTTATCTAATATCGTCTCTCTTTGTCTTCCCCTACCTCTCTTGCTCTTCAACTTGCCTGTTGTTTCGATGTGTTCCATCTTTCCTCTTCTGTGTCCAAAATATGTGGACTGTCTCTTTCTGATATGTGTAAGCAGCTCTGTTCTTGAATTGACTCTTCATTTCGCTTTTCATCTGTCCATTGTATTTGTAATATTCTTCTCTGGAACCACATCTCTGGAGCTTCATATAATTTTTCGCTGTTCTGCTGTCCAACATTTAATTCCATACATCAAAATAGGTTCTATATAACTTATAGAAACTCATTCTCACCTCAACTGACAAAGATATATTGCATAGGATGGTCTTCATTTTGTGAAATGTGATCTTTGCTTGGGCAGTTCTACATTTGACTTCTTTAATACAACTTCCACCTTATTTTACTAATGCACCCAAATATTTGATTATATTGACCTGCTTCAAACTGATCAGATCTACATTGAAGACTACACAAACCAAACGTTTTCCTCTTTATTGTGCTTTTCTGTGGCCATTTCATTGTGTGAGTTTCGGAGATGATTTGTGCACCACTGTATTAGAAACAAGCCTCTACTAAATTGTCACATAAAGAAATTAAATATTAGTTTTAAGTTAACAATAGTCAAACTTCGTAAACTCCAGTGGTACGAGTTAACAATAGTCAAAGTTAGCAAACTCCAGTGGTACCAGTTAACAATAGTCAAACTTCGTAAACTCCAGTGGTACGAGTTAACAATAATCAAATTTCATAAACTGCGGTGGTAGGGTCACGTGAAGAGACATTCTCGATGAAAAGTGATGTTCCTCAAGATACGGTTGAGGGTGGAAGAAGCAGAGATTACCAAGAAAGACGTGGCTAGATAACATCAAAGACTAGTCTAGGTATGAAGCTTCCAAACTCATCAGGATGGTAGATAGATATGCGGGGAGAATGTTTCTCACCAAATATCTAAATGTGACACCCCTACGACCCTGACACGGGGGTGTGGGAATTATTATTATTATCAGTATTTCCTCTTTACACACGTGCACACACACACACGCATACAGATAATATCACCTGGTATTCATACAAGTCATACGTACCTAACAATCTCCCGTCTATTTTTTATTTCACCTTGCGGTGCAATAACCGCAGACAATTGATTCTTTCTTATCACTACCAACTAATATTTCTAGTTTCTTCCACTTTTATTGGCCCTCGCATGAACTCATTTTACACCAAGCAATTTCAACGAATCACTCGTGTTTTCTCCTTATATAAATGAGTACACACTAGGGGTTAGAACAGAAAAACTAGCGTATGTTCGATTAGCCTGAACCAAATTTTCCTACCCCCAGAAGCAATATGTTATTGACCTGGTAAAGCTGAATTTTGGAAAAGATAATACAAATAACAAGATACAAATGACCGTCTCTGCACTGAGGAACCACTATAAATGATAGGTTCATTTGAGATAACTGAAAGTGGGAGCTATAGGCTATTTGTACTGTCGCTCTATAGAAAAAATTGTCTTGCTCTTGTACCAGAGTGTCCTTGTACTTGGTTCTGCTTTTAGAAAGGCATAGAGAGTTTGTGAGATATTATGCGCAGAAAAAGATGACGTCAGAAACGACGTCAGAAGGGGACGGCAAGAAAGGAGAGCAAGATGGCAGCCGAGAAACAAGAAAGGCCGTTATATTGAGGCACGATGAGAATGGCAAAGCTGGGTCACCCTTTGATCCTCTTCGTTATGTGAGGAAACCACAGGTCACCCTTTGATTCTCTTCGTTATGTGAAGAAACCACAGGTCATCCTACAATTACTTAGTTTGATTTTTGCAATTGATGTGTTTGATTGCATCTCATCAGTCATGGCATGATCATAAGTGCATCATGAACAATGATATCAATGCATGTGGCTATGGCACAAGCATTGGAGTTCTAGCATTTCTCATCTGTCTGGAGTTTCTAATTATTGATGAAATATTGTTTGAGAAATTGAGCGGCTGCAATATTTTATGATTAAATATGGTGTGAATTGTTACACGGCGTTACCGTATCATTTACAAGAAGATGATTATTGTTACACGGCGTTATGGTATCATTCACAAGATTGGTATCATTACAAGTTTTTTATTATTACTATTACACTCATAACTTAAACATTCTGGACATTTTTTTTTATTTCTGTTTGGTAATCTTTCATTACAAGCGTCAGCATTTACACCTTCTGCCTTCCTTGTCATATACTTGCTGGTTAGCAAAATATAATCCGGAGAACGGAAAACACTGTATCGTTGTTTACAGCGTGGGTGCGACTCTGCATCGTTTGGTCTGACACTTTCAATGTCAGCATTGTTTTTGTGTCAATTTGACTTATCAGATGAGACATCCAACCAACCCCAAAAATCCCCTTAGTTGCCTCTTACGACATGTGTGGTAGGTCATATTGTATTTATTCTTATATCCCCTTGTGGATCTGAGTAAGACACGGGAATGTGTTTACTGTTATAGAGATCGATTGACTTATTGAGCAATCAATCAATTAAATGGATACCTCAACTCGCGATAGCTATAATGATAAAATAAATGGCGAATTAATTATATAAAATTCGTAACACTAAGTGACCCATTGATCAATTTAACTAATGTATAGTCAATAGGGAGAATTAATGATCAATGTAACTTGTGTATTGATTTTTTTGAATTACCGGTCGATTGACTGCATCAAGGATTGAACAAAAAATATAATAATTTTTTTAATGGTTAATGAAATTCTCACGACAATTTTAGAGACTTAACGCAGTTTTGATGGTATGCAAACGAAAGTTCAGCAGTTCCAATCGCAAGTCAGTGAAAGCTAAGCAGTTATGATCGTATGTCAGAGAAAGCTTGCAGTACAGATCGTATGTCAGAGAAAGCTTGCAGTTATGATCGTATGTCAGAGAAATATTGCAGTTATGATCGTATGTCAGAGAAATATTGCAGTACAGATCGTATGTCAGAGAAAGCTTGCAGTACAGATCGTATGTCAGAGAAAGCTTGCAGTTATGATCGTATGTCAGAGAAATATTGCAGTTATGATCGTATGTCAGAGAAATATTGCAGTACAGATCGTATGTCAGAGAAAGCTTGCAGTACAGATCGTATGTCAGAGAAATCTTGCAGTACAGATCGTATGTCAGAGAAGCTTGCAGTACAGATCGTATGTCAGAGAAAGCTTGCAGTACAGATAGTATGTCAGAGAAATCTTGCAGTTATGATCGTATGTCAGAGAAAGCTTGCAGTACAGATCGTATGTCAGAGAAAGCTTGCAGTACGGATCGTATGTCAGAGAAATCTTGCAGTTATGATCGTATGTCAGAGAAAGCTTGCAGTTATGATCGTATGTCAGAGAAAGCTTGAAGTTTTACAATGATATTAGCACATGGGTCCCACATAATATTTCTATGCACATGTAGTATGCATAAAGAGCCAGTGGTAGACAACAAGAAACACTCAGAAGAACAATACTTAGAGAAAGTAAAACAATCAATATTCATACTATTCAAGAACTGCACAGAATTGGAGAGATCTGATCTCCGCCCTATGCGTTAACCTCGGCTCAAAAGGAAAATGAATGAATGTAGTATATATATACACGGTGTCTATTAAGTCCCTTTGCACTGAATTTGAAGTAAAATAAAAGTTCCCAATATGACGTCATTGAAATATGTGTATTTCCATGTTCTAGTGTACAGCGTGAGTCAGCAGATTGTGGTTACCTGCAGAGTGATCTTTTGATTCCTCACCTTAATTCGGTTAGAGTGTGATAACCAAGTTCTGTCATATGAGTAGTTTGGAAGTTTGATTTTGGAAATAGTAAAAATGTGGAAGTTTGATTTTGGAAATAGTAAAAATGTGAAAGTTTGATTTTGGAAATAATAAAAATGTGAACGTTTTACTTTGGAAATAATAAAAATGTGAACGTTTTACTTTGGAAATAATAAAAATGTGTACATTTGATTGAGGCATGTAAAGAGACATGGTGCAATATCTAACAAAATATATCATGAAATAGTTGAGGTTTATGCAGAAAATGAGCATAAATAAAATCTTGGATTGACACCAAGGTCAAAATTTCTCTACTCATCCAAAAGATTGAGGAAACTGACACTCGTACAGCCATGGCGTGTTATGGGTCTTACTGTTTCTATTACCATCCTACATTACCATGCGATACTGGATGCTCTATTATCCAGTCATCCATAGAAACATGTCCTCCTAACAGATATATATATAATTCAAGGTTTCATCACTGTTGAAGATCATCTTGAATGAGACACATTAAATATGCTGTATTATCTTTCAGTTACACCCCCCCCCCACCTGAATACGACTTAAGTCTCAAAACATTGCCCACAGCTGAGAGTTGACATCTTCTGACATGAAATAAAGCTCTGGAGAAACTACTCCAATGCACATAGAAAAAATGTGATTGATTGCACAAACTTCCTGGCAATTTAAATAACTACAATAACAACAGCAATACTATCTGGGAAACAATGAAATTATATGCGAACCAGTGAATTCTATCACATTGTGACAGTGCGGATAATAAAATAAGATGACATTCTTGGAAAAATCTGCCAGTAAACAAGACCAGCACAAAAATCGTATCTTCTCTGTTTCAGTAAAAACAATAATAAAAGTTGAAAATTGCAAGGAATGGCTGAGATAAGATAAACCAAGCCATACAGACTTGATATTACATCTTGAACAGCGTGTACAGATCACTGTCTTTAGATTGCGCATATGGCTTCGCCGCCTTCAAACACACATACATCGAATTTACCTCTGGTTTGTATATGTGGAACAGGCTCTGAGACCCCATATGATTTCCTTTAGACTTTACTTCTCTATAGCGAGTTGCAGCCAACTTTCGTTGCGGAGACGGCATTTGATGATGATGGTGATGAATGAGTTCCGGCACAGTCTCTAACTGAAAGAAACTGAAACAGAAAAGAATTTTGAAGATCACGGCTGTATATGTAATTTATCTCACGGGAAAATTGGGAGTGGGGGTGAGCGTAGGGGTTAAATAAAACCTTTATCTTCATTTTAGGGGAGGTTTTCCTAATGTAAATAATATTTTAAACTTTTAGAAGAGAGGTTGCATAAGCAAAAACAGTTTTTACTTTGTTTTAAAAGATATTAAAAAAAATACAAAAAGCAGTTTACACTTGGTTTTAAAAGAGGTCTTCCTAATGCACACACAAAAAAACAAAACATTTTACTTTATTTTAAACGTAAAAAACATTTTTTACTTAATTTTAGAAGAGGTTTTTTTCTAATGTAAAATATTTTTACTACATTTTAGAAGAGGTTTTCCTAATGTAAAACAGGGTTTGGGGAGATATTGTGTTTTGCTTCAGAAGTAGTGATACATATGTTGAATGTACATAAAAGGAGGAGGTAGAACTCTATAGCCTCCTCCCCACACACACAACCAACCTACTCCTGAATACGGTCTTGCTGAGACTACACAAAATGATCTCCAACGAACAACAAGTTAAAACCATCAAATGAATATTGAAATCGGATGCTGAAAACTATGAAAAGCAAAATAAATAGAAGATGAATCTGTCATTTGACAAATGAAGTGCAAAATATAACTTATTGCAAGATTCAGTATCATCATGAAGAGCCGTGTCAGCTGACGTAAACGTTAAAGTGTCTACAGAATGTCAAATACATCTCAAGTTTCAAGAAACAACTCGAAACGCTGGAAATGCGATAGATTGGGCAACACAAGGCATATAACATATACACGCCAATAGGTATGTGTGTTAATCAACAATTAACGTTCAATTCAAATAAGATACACGGATAGATGACGTTTTGACTACAGAGTCTTCATGAGGATTTTAAAGGAGAAGAAAAATAGTGAAGAAAAGATAAATTCAACTAGATTTTTACGAAAAAAGCAACCTTCGCCAATTCCCCCTTTCTAGTACGTTGTATCATGAACGTTGATGAATTTTTGCCATTCCACGTTGGTATCTAATATTTTCTCATTCTGTCGTTCACTGTCTCTTATTCCTTTAATCTTGTCCGTTGTAACAATAATCTCTAATCCCTCCTCCCCGCCTCACAACTTAAATACAGTATGTCTTTAACGAATGTAAACCCACTCAGTCATCTCTCGTGAACTAAGCTAATACAAACCCACTCAGTCATCTCTCGTGAACTAAGCTAATACAAACCCACTCAGTCATCTCTCGTGAACTAAGCTAATACAAACCCACTCAGTCATCTCTCGTGAACTAAACGAATGTAAACCCACTCAGTCATCTCTCGTGAACTAAGCTAATGTAAACCCACTCAGTCATCTCTCCTGAACTAAACGAATGTAAACTCACTCAGTCATCTCTCGTGAACTAAGCTAATACAAACCCACTCAGTCATCTCTCGTGAACTAAGCTAATACAAACCCACTCAGTCATCTCTCGTGAACTAAACGAATGTAAACCCACTCAGTCATCTCTCCTGAACTAAGCTAATACAAACCCACTCAGTCATCTCTCCTGAACTAAACGAATGTAAACCCACTCAGTCATCTCTCGTGAACTAAGCTAATACAAACCCAATCAGTCATCTCTCGTGAACTAAACGAATGTAAACCCACTCAGTCATCTCTCGTGAACTAAGCTAATACAAACCCACTCAGTCATCTCTCCTGAACTAAGCTAATACAAACCCACTCAGTCATCTCTCGTGAACTAAACGAATGTAAACCCACTCAGTCATCTCTCGTGAACTAAGCTAATACAAACCCACTCAGTCATCTCTCGTGAACTAAGCTAATACAAACCCACACAGTCATCTCTCGTGAACTAAACGAATGTAAACTCACTCAGTCATCTCTCCTGAACTAAGCTAATACAAACCCACTCAGTCATCTCTCGTGAACTAAACGAATGTAAACCCACTCAGTCATCTCTCGTGAACTAAGCAAATGTAAACGTGAACTAACTCTGTAAGGGTTTTAATAATCTGTAATAATATATTAAAACTTACTGTACAATAAAAAGTTAGAATAAAAACCAGTTAAGACTCGAGATGGCCATGGCTGACACGGCAAGGTTGAATGTGATTTGGGAAAGTAAGATCAGTATTACATTAAAGAATAATCTATTCAAATTGCTAGTGCTAAGGATACTTTGATACAGACGTGAAAACTGAACACTCAATGCAGACAAAGAAAGAACGATTCGGGCTTGTAATACAAACGTTACAGATGTTTGTTAAGAATTAGTTGTATAGATCACAAGACAAACATATCCGCCCGGCAGCAAATAAAGAAACTTGCAGGATATCAAGAACCACTTTTGGCAGTGGTCGAACTGCATCAACGTGTTTGGTTTGGACATGTAACGAGACACGAATCGCTTTCTAAATATATTTTGCAAGGCACAGTCTAGGCTAGAAGGAGAAGAGGCCGACAAAGAAAAGTCTGGATTGATATCAACAAGGAATGTTCAGGATATGCTTTTTCTATACTCCTCCAAATGGCTGCGGACAGAGGTTTTTGAACAGCTTTTTATCTCCAATGTAGCACTACTACGGCCCTGACTGGATATGAGTCTTATTGTTATTATTTTTATTACTATTAATATAAGACCCGCTATGTGCGAAGTGGTACAGAGCGCGTCTATGACGGCCAAGGTACCGAGTTCGATCCCCGCCAAAGGCAAATGTGCATCCGAACCGTTCAGAAAGCAATGACAAACAACTGAACGTATTTATATTGCCTAGACAATAACCACATCCAAAAAATGACGGGTTGATAGCAACATCCTGGATATCATATGCTACTAAAGAAATTAATATTAAACTATTATTATATAATAAAATTATTTTTTTCAGTCTAAGGTTAGACTGGGTAGAAGTCTAAGTGACTTTTTTAGTGGCTTAACGCAGTGAAAGAGTTAAAAAGTAAGAGCAATGAAGATTACATGTGTGTGCTTCCTGCAGAACAAAACACAACATCACATGAATTTTAGGCTCTCTAATTCACACATAAACTCGCTCACCAACATACACATAACTATCAGACTGCAGTAAATGTCAATAGTCCAATACAACATAATACAATTATCTACGGGTTACACGGCCCCCCACCAAATGTGGTCGATATCGTTTCCAAGAACCATAATCAGGGAATATAACAAACCAGGGGTGAGCACTGAGTTATCAAACTGACCTCTGGCTTCCGTGCCGAAGTATTGAACCGGATATTGTCACGTCACTTGATCGTTTGTTGATGTATGCCTGATATTGGAACATTATTTTATTCTGCAGAGAGTGGTTAGAGAGATAGAAAGATAAGAGAAGTACAGACAGGTGTGAGAGTGAGTAAGGAATGGGTAGGCAGAAACGTCAGAGCTAAATTGAGTTCGAGACTGACGGAGATATGTAAGGTGCAGAATGATATAATCATTTATGAACATAGAAAGACATCGAGAGACAGACGAGGGCAGAGAGAGAGAGAGAGAGAGAGAGAGAGAGAAAGAGAGAGTGAATTAGAAAGAAACAGAAGTGAGAAATATGTGAATGGCCAGAGTGAGGCAGATAGACATACATAAATAGAATAATAAAGAAATACAGAGACATAGATTGAAAGTAAGTTCGAAGATAAGTCAGGAGGGTTTACTAACCCCCCCCACCCCCTTTTGAAGTCAGCGCTTCAAACAATATGCAGATCTGCACCCCCCCCCCCTCAGTCTTCAACTTTACTGGATTTCACATAGTTCATTAAAAATTCCACGAAAACGAAACGATATTTTTTTAAAGGTACCCACCCCCTCCCTCCCTCTATTACTTCAGACATACCAGAGAAATGATGCGCAGAGATGGATAAATAGAGACACGGAGATAATAACTAGAGATACACAAAAGAAGAAGATAAATGGAGACAGAGTCATATAGAGAGACAGATAAGTGTGGACATACATAGACATATAGTATGTGAGGTATGGGGAAAATATTAGAGAAATAGATAGACAGAGAGAGAGATAGTGCGAGAATTGAGGAGGATACAAAGAAAGACAAAGACAGAACGAGTGGCAGAAGCGTGAATTGAGATTTAGATATGTGCGTAGAAAAATTGGGAGATTGAAAATCAGAAAGACAAAAACAGATGGAGACACAGTAATCGTACTTAGGTCCACATTTCTAGGAGTTGTTTCCCTGTAAAGTCAGATGTTTTCAATGAATCTATACATCTTTCAAGACGATATATGATGTCTATACTACTCTGCAATTTGCACAGTACTCCTCTCAAATATTTAAAAAAATGTTTCAATTAATCGTTTCAATATTCGATTGTGCTAGTCTGTAAAAACTATTTCGTTATTTAATTTCACCTGAGTTAAGTTTTCTAAATGAACTATTCAATTTAGAAACATTATTAGTTCGTTTATGATTTAAGTTTTTTCTTCCAGAGGAAATCCTTCCCGTCAAACGACTTAGTGTATACAAAATTATACCCCACACACACAAACAATAATACAGATTTCTATTCTTAAACCATATTATGTATATCTGAACCTAACAAAAATCCAAATATTCAGTAAATACATTTCTATCATGGAAAACCTTACATAGTGTAATAGAGGGTTCAGATAATATTAGGGACATACAAATAAAAATGGATATATATATATATATATATATATATATATATATATATATATATATAACAGTTAGAAATGTAGACGAGATATAATTATAGAAAGACACAAAGGGGGGGGGGTGGTATATATGTAAATAGTTAGATATAAACAGAAAGTCAGACAGGGACCTAGAGGGCTAGAGGGACATGGAGGGACAATCGGAGAGGCACAGGAAGGTGACAGAGAAGATATAAAGAAGTACAGCAAAAGATCTAGAGAAAATGAGGAATAAAGAGATATAAAATAAGGCTGAAATACAGGAACAAAGAATATCAATAACATGGACAGAGCGAAACAGAGATAGACAGATTCGGTGCGGACAGAGAAGGAACGACTGAG
The DNA here is from genome assembly GCA_034231615.1 of Meghimatium bilineatum. NCBI lineage: Eukaryota > Metazoa > Mollusca > Gastropoda > Stylommatophora > Philomycidae > Meghimatium > Meghimatium bilineatum. The sequence continues at coordinate 57,435,940 of CM067311.1, read as the reverse complement.
AATGACATAGATATATTGTGTGACGAACAACTGTAGATTTTAAACAAATCTTTATACAAGAAATAGTAAAACAATGTTTATATATTTTTAATAATAATTAATCTGCCATATGCAATAACACAGTGCTTTTAGCAGAAAGTGAACAGAAGATAGAAAAACTAAGAGATGAAGTGAATCTTCTTCTCGTTCGAAGTTTAACATGTCTACACAAGTTCGGATTTCTTAATAAATGCTCCCATACAGCTTTCTGTGTATATCCGTCTATGTGGACCAGTGTTTCTCCCGTTACTGGTTTAGTTTAATGCAGTATTAATTGGATAAATCAAGTAATGAATTAAATAAGCAAAATATTCTTTCCAGAACGTTGTCTTCATCGTGGATACTCTGAACATCTCTCTGTCACAGGCAAGCAGGCCTGCATTGGCCAGAGACATGTACATACATTCTTCGATGTCGCTGATCCATCGTCTTCTTGGTCTTCCTTTTCTTCTCCGTGTCACTCTGCCCACTAGAGTCAGCCTTTTGATACCATCGTGTCGCTTTAAGTGTCCAAAATACTGTAGCTTCCTTCTTATGGTGGTATTTAGAAGCCACCCTTCGTTTAGTCTCAGTAATTTAAAAACATCAATGGTCATCTTTTTCTCTGTCCATCATATTCTTATGATATTTCTGTAACACTTCATTTCAAATGAATTTATTCATTTGGATATTGTCTTGTTTACAGTCCAAGTCTCGCATCCATATGTTGCCACTGGGAAAACACATGATCTTAAAATGGTTAAGTGTCGTTATTTCTACTTTGCCCTAGCTTTCTCATTATTGTTAATTTGAGTGGTAATTGCGAGTCTTCTTCTAATCTCGACTGAACAATCCCCTGAAATGTTTATATTTTCTCTCAGATATTCGAATTTGTTTACACATTCTAGTTCTATATTGTCTATGTTGATTATTGGTTTGATCTTTGTTTCGTCTGTTGTCATAATGTTTGTTTTATGTGCGTTTAGATATAGATTTTGGATCTCGCTGTATTTCTTTGTTGTTGTTATTAGCTGTTTCAGTCCCTCAGGATGTGTAGTAAGGAGGACTGTGTCATCTGCATGTCTTATTTCTGGAATCTTCAAAAAAGAGTTGAAAAGACGTAGAGGATTGACTTCACAACACTCGTATTCTCATATGTACTCCGTCACTCTCAACAAAGCGAAATGTCGCCTGCCGAGAGTACCACTCATAGCACGTAACTCCGTAGCTTCAAGCGTTATCCACAGGGATCAACACAAGGCGAACAGCTTAACCACTACTACGCAGATCCCTAGAATCTTGTACGCACCGAGATTTATTGAATGAAACTCACTTTCCTCTAGTTCTCTTCTTACACTTCTCATTATATTCTCTGCAAAGATATAAAAAAGATAGGGAATAGAGTTCACCACTATCTCACTTCACTTTGAACAGCGAACCATTCAGATGTTTCTTCCTCCATTCTTACTTCTGCGTGTTGTTCGTGATATATTGTTTCTGTAAGATGTATTACATGTTTGGGGAAGCCCATGTCTCCCATGGTGACCATAGCTGGAGATGTTTAACACAATCAAATGCAATTAACATGGTCTCGATATAAACATAAAAAGCATGATAATCAACAAAATTGCAGAGGAACAGGTGCTAAGCATACAACTACATAGAGCGATAACTACAGTAAGTAGATCATTAGGAATATTGTGGACATTATATATATAGCACGTCGACAGGGGATACACAGAGTGATCAAAAAGAGAAAGAGCAAAGTATTATCCAAAAAACACTTAACAAACGATACGAAAACAGGAGACCTATTGGACGCCCTCGTAAAATGTGGATATATAGTGTATTAGAGACACTCGGAAATATAACAGCTAAGGAGACAAATAGAAGGGCAAAAGACCGTACACTCACTCTCCCCTCAACACCGAAAGGTACATGAGGACAGAAAGAAGAAGAAGAAGAAGATATATATACAAAATGTTGATTTATGTGAAACATAAATTAAAAGGAGAATAGAAATAAATAAAATACTTTCAATGACATGAGGAAAATATTTACATCAAAACGCATCACAAAGAACTAACAATGAGAATAATAAAATGCTACATTTAATATACATTAACGTATGGTTCAGAAACATGGATAATGAACAAACAACTAGAGTACATAACTAATGCTTTTTAAATGTGGAAGTATAGAAGAATTTGTGAGAACTTCATGGAAAGAGAAGAACA